>CM041540.1:19540404-19555404 GCA_023238725.1 Scortum barcoo
GCGGATTGCGTCCATAGTCTGAGCATCGAAGAAGTCATGAGGTCGGGCTGAAAATAAAAACATTTTTATTTGTACTAAACAAACAAAAACATAAAGACTTTTTGTGTGTGTGTGTGTGACTGTTGAACATACGGAGGGAGCGTCTGTGTTTGTTCTTGAGTTTCCTTCTCTTGTTGAGACCGGCCTTGGATGGAGACTCCTCCTTCACTTTGCCCTGACTGGACACTTTGGATGAACTCTGTGAGCTGAAGTGAGTGGGGACGTGACGGGCGAGCCCCCCCTGAGAGGCAAACGTGGCGTTGCAGCCTCCCACCACACACTGCGGGAACACAGACCATTTACAGTGTCAGACAGCAGATGATGCAGAGAGTGAGGACAGTGTCTCCATGGTGACCAGCGTGTTGGGGAGAAGACACTGACTAAATGTAGTGAAGTGGACATTCATTGTTGCATGTGAGGTGTGTGTGTGTGTTGTCACCTTGAATGGCTTGTCCCCACTGTGGGTCAGCATGTGTCTCTGCAGCCAGCTCTGACTTGTGGACGGTGTGTTGTACACCTTACAGCCCTTCCACAGACACACGAACACCTGTGTGGAACATACACATAAACACACACTAGTCAACACACTGACAGACACTGTGCTGATGGCAAACGGGCAACCTTCAAGTAAAGTTACAGTTGTGGTATGGTGGTGTATCAAGCCTGGATTTCCAGACTGACTGCTGGGTAACAAAGCTTCACGCTCTTAATAGCTTTCATTTATTCTGATGTTTTCCCAGCAGAGTCAGATGTCACCTTAACATCCGTCCACTTATTAAACTCTAAAGGTGTGCTTGGCTCAGATGACATTCTCACTAACCGTTATTTCCTCGAAGGACCCACACCTGCATTTTCAGGAATGCTGCTGAAGTTTTTTGATGCAGCAGAGTTTACACGGCAACCTAAAAGCTAACTCCAGGAACACACCATTGGCAGCTACACGCACACACAAACACACACAGTAACCTGACCACGAGACACTGACCCCTCCTCTCTGTCCGTCCACATGTGTGGTTCTGATGTGCTCGGCTAGGTCGGGGCTGCTGGGAAACAGCAGCAGGCAGTGATCCCAGCAGCACGTGTAGCTCAGAGACTTCCCCCCCGCCGGCACCGAGCCGCCCCCCACCACTGCACCCCCGCCGTGACCGTTGAGCATGGCCGGGGTGGAGCGACCACTGGACGCCGTGCTCTCCATGTCCATCAGGGTGCTGCCAATGCTGGAGAACAAACACACATGATAAAAATGCATTAGAAAGACAATATTATGAACGATCCTGACAGATTAAATATTGGCACAGAGGATTGGGCCTGGGGCTGCATTTGACACTTGAGCTATTAAAATGCCGTATCTATTTTCTACTTCACAAACAAGAGGAGACAAAGGGAGACACATTAGTAAGGTGCATGTATGGTCTTGTTGTGACAGTTCATCAGTGAGGAGAAAACAGCTTTATATAAAGTAACTGATTGGCTGTGCACACACATGCTCATGAGTAAACAGTTAGAATCTCTGGGTTGTTTGGGAGAGACAGGAGGTAAATATTGTCTGAGGCCACTGATTGGTCAACAGGCTGTAACAGCATCATTATCTCTCTAAGATACATCACCTGGAATATGACTGAGAAATCTGTGAGGAGAACAGAAATGTGAAGAGAGAAAAGAACTGCAGAGCTATGAAGCACAACACATATTGGTCAGGGATAAAGTAAGGCAACAATTGAAGTGCAACAGTAGTTTGTTTGCAGATGAGTCTGATAGTAGTGTGTGTGTTGTGTGTTAGTGTGTCCAAATGCTGTTCCGTATTAGCTTATTGCAGAAAATGAGAGGTAAAGGATCCTCAAATAGTTGTTTGTTTCTTGTGTGCAAAATAAATGAATACTGGCTGATATATTGGTTACATTTTCTTAGATGGCTAACTTATCAATATTTAAACATCCTGTACTTGCGGTGCTACAATGCTGACTTGGACTGCAAGATTATTTACATCACTGATTAATCTGATTATTCTTTATTTCATTAACTGTTTGATCTATGAAATGTCGAAAAGTAGGAAGTAGATAAATGTCCACAGCCTGTGACATCTTCAAATGTGTTGTTCTGCAAAAATCCCAAAATATTTGGTTTACTGTGAAGTAACAAAGGGAAGATGTAACATGAGAAACAGGCATTCAATCGGTTTTCTTTAATAAATGACTAAAACCATTAATATATTAACAAAATTCAACTATGAATCAAACCCTTCACTGGATTAGACAACAAGAGCAGAGCTGCATACTGCTCTGGAATTTATACTTACACAAAATTATGCATCAATTTAGTAAAGTGAAAGTACAATTAGTGAAAGTAGTTCAAAGAACAGTGGAGCTGTGTCAGCTGTGTTTAAAGCACAGAGTAGGTGGACTTTGCATGTTTTAGCTTTGTCGCTGTTAGAAGAGGAAACATCTGTCTAAAAGCTGGAAACTTAACTTTAATCTTATGAATATTATGAGCAACAATAGAAAATATACATTATGCATTTGTGGTTCAGACTGTTGTGATGGGAGGAGATTTCACAGCTTGTATAGTGCTGCAGCCGGTGTGTGTGTGTGTGTGTGTGTGTGTGTGTGTTTGTATGTGGGCCGAGGCAGCTGACCATCTGCTCTGATCACTATCCATACTGGCTCTCTGTGGGGGCCGTGCTCACACATCCTACAAGAGGTCTAACACCTCTGAAACACACTCACACACAGCTGCCACTCTGCTCTGTGTGGGAACAAAAGTTACAGTGAAGTCTTACAGCTGCCACAACAGCAGGATGACCGCAGGTTGACACGCAGCCAAGTGGGCACTGAAGCAGCAGTGGATTGTAATTTCTGAACTCCCTGGTCTATGAGCCACTTCACAATTAACACACCGTTCAAAGGCTCCTGTTGAAGTCGACAGAAACACGTGGCTTTGATGACACTAGAGAACAGGACATTTTGGAAGGATAAAAGTTTGCTTCCTGGGCTGTGACATTCTGTTTTCACTTTTTTGGGACTATTCGTGGGGGACAAACACTATTTATGCTTAAACACCTGTAAATAGGTGTTAGCAGTAAGGAAGACTACATCAACACTTTCAATAAAATGTCTCTTGTAACTAAGCTAAGCACTTTCACATTTACTAATATACATTTTACTAATAACACAATTACACAGGCATAACCATATTACAATTATTCACACACGTTTGAAACTGCAAACACCAATCTAAAACATCTTCACTCAAGGTCCACACACACACTTTTCTGGAGCTTTCAACTGTCCACCACCTCTCGGTCTTCACTGATTGTTGCTCAGCAGAGTATTTAAAGATCATCATCTTTTTGAAGCAAACTCCACCTGCTGAGGAAGAAGCCCTCCTCCTGTGACAGTACACAACATGTTGGGGTCAACAGTACGCTGAAAGGACACCGAGTTTATTGGCCTTCGCATGAGGAGCACATGAATAGGACCTCCACTCCTACTTGGCTGAATAATTATGAAAGAGTTAAGATATGCTTGATTGGAGATAAGGTTCATGTTCTCTGTAGAGCTGAGGGGAAAGCAGAGAGGTGAATTTGAATACCGGTTGAACATGCAGTGCAGGTTTATGTGTGGATCTGCCACATCAACCAATGTGGACTAGAAACTAATGTTAAAAAAATATATATAACGGACACCAACCAGCCACTCATAGTGATAATAAAACAATGTGTGTGTTAAAAGTCACAGCCTCAGTGTGACTGTCTGTGCTCTGCAACACTCCAACACACATACCACCTCAGCCAGAGGACACTACAGCATGTAAGCTCTCAGCTGCTACATTGTTCTAAACACACACGTGACTATCACAGCAACCAGTGTCCACTTTGCTGAAAACCCAATGAGAAGATGAACACTACTCTATGTCTGCACAGCAAATATGAAGCTTGAGCAAGATAGCTTAGCTTAGCATAAAGACTGGCAGCAGGGTGAAATAACTAGCCTGCTCTGTCAAAAGTAAAATCCACCTCCCCACACCTCTAAATAACACTTTTTTCATCAGTACACAGAAAAAAGTAGAAAAGCAACAACTCAACATTTGCTGTTTTTTTTCTTATGGAGAAGAACATCCTTGGATTTTGTGTAAATATTTGGAAAAAATGTAATTTGCAAATATCATCATTAGCTCTAAGAAACTGTGATGAGCACTTTTCTTCACATTATAGACTAAACTATTAAAGGAGAACATAATTGGCAATTTAATGTCAAAAATGTCTCAAATTATGGGATGTGCAATGGACAAGCACAGTGTACATGCAGTCAGTGACTCATGAATGTTTTCTGACATTCTGCACTGATAAAACTTCAAATACAATGGAAATACCCAAAACTGTAGTCAATTTGTCCCTTGGTCCTTTTGCCTATTACCACAACACAAAAATCTGCCAAAGTCAAGAAGAAGTCAAAGGTGGAACCGTTTGCTTTGGATTATTTAGGTCTACGTACTGTTCTTAGTCACGGGGCAATCTGCCTTTGTATTTTTCACTTGTAAAAGCTTCAAGTGGGTGGCAGCCAAGTTCAGACACAATGACTCAACAACTGTTATCAAACCTGTCTGATATAAGCTTCACGTGTCACATGATCCTTCCAAAATCTGGAGGGGACTAATCTGACCGGAGAGACATCCATACATTCAGCACCAGATTATTGCTTCAACATTCACAAGTGAGCAACTTCTTACTGCAGCTTCAAATGAGATAATGCTTTTTTCCCCCCAATGTTTGCAGATGGACAGATAGAGGACCACTGCAAACTATTGAATCAACAGAGAGCTGGAGGGTACGACTGGACAGTTGTTAGTTACATTAGTTACATTTCCTGGAATCACAGTGAAAATGGGACAGTGAGCGGTGGAGCTTCCAGTGAGCCACAGCAGCTGCAGAGGCACTGTACTCTTCCTCCTGCTGTAGCAGCAGTGAAGGTGTGCGTTACGGCTTTCACAACACCGTTCAGTTAGTCATTTCTTATGTTGTTACGTACTCACTGTGG
Source organism: Scortum barcoo (assembly GCA_023238725.1). Classification (NCBI taxonomy): domain Eukaryota; kingdom Metazoa; phylum Chordata; class Actinopteri; order Centrarchiformes; family Terapontidae; genus Scortum; species Scortum barcoo. Next base: position 19,545,477 of record CM041540.1, read on the forward strand.
TTAGATGAGTTCTGGCTTAAGTCCAGGATTTCACTCACAGTATCACAACTACTCTGAATGATTCACAGGTTGTCACAGAAGCTTCAAGGGGAAGTTCACTTTCTAATGAATCGAGAAGTTTAAAGTTCTGAATACAGGGCAGAAAACAGGGGGCGGGGGAGAAATATTCATTTCAATCAATATCTGCAGCCCTGATCCCACTCTTTGGAACAACCACATTAAAGGTAATGACTCAATTAAAGGCCTATGTATAACAGTCTACACTTACTAATTGCTTTTTAATGGTGTTTTGTTGCCAATGTGTGAAGACAGTAAGACACCTTAAAAAAATGAGACATTCCCTGACCTTCTGTGTTGACTGTAACAGCCTATGGGCTGATTTTCATGTAAAAGACTTGTGACGGTTTCCTCCTTTCAGCTCCATTTTGAATGTTGAGGGAGCAGCTTCAATGTTAGCATAGTCCTTTACGATCCAAACTCCATTCAGAAAACAGGCATTTTGAAAGGTTTTTGCTTGTCGCCTTGCAGACGGACCTGACAAAGAATCAGAATTTTACAATTCTGCATTCTGATGTTGATATTTCAGCATCCTTTGGATCCATTTATTGCAATTCAGTCAAAGCCAAAGGTGTTTATTTTGGGCTCATACTGTTGTAGTAAGTGGAGTTCGCTAAGCTAACAGAAACACAGACCACAATTTTTGTCTAGTTTACTCAGTTATTAAAAAGCAAGCTGTCAGCATGATATCTGCCAGTCATGTTCGTTCTTGTGTGTGTCACATCACTGTTTTTGGCCAATGCTGATACTAACTAATCACTTCCTGTGTGTCCTTCACAATGAATGCATTTTAATGTGAAGTAGAGGAAGGCCTTTGCTGTGAACTGGTGTGTGTTCAGGCAGTGCCATGCCAGCACTAACAGTGACATCTTGTTTTTTTTTTTTGCCTTAGCTGTGTTATGGACACAGAGCTATTGAGCTCTGGTCACTACAGCCGTGCTATTCGAAGGGTCTACACACAAAACTAGTAATTATAATAGACAAGCAGAAAGCACTCAGTAAACATTAACCAAGGTGCAAGCATTGTACAGATATCAAAAAAGGGAACAACAGAGCACTGGTATCAGATCAGCCCTCAGTACTGGCAGATAACCTGAGTGTAGGCATCAATGTTGGGAGAGCAAAGCTGGATCAATAACATTTACATCAGTCAGTGTTCAAACAGCCTTAAGTGGTGGGAGTGTTAACCAAGCCTCCGGGATCAGCGCTTAACTGTAAGGTGATTTTGGCGTAGTGGCCACATTTTGTATCACAGGTCCCGTAAGCACAATGGCCCACGAAGACTTCCTCATATAAAATCATTAGAAAAGTTAGCTGAGCATCCTAATGCAAGAGCAGTATGTTTAAATTATCTCGCTCCATTAGTGCGCCGAGACCCAACAGGTGGTCAGCTGGCTTGGCGAGACGAAAATCTAAAATGCACATTGGACTGCAGTATCCAATGTATCTAAATGTGTCTATGGTGCTGAGGCAGGAGGGCTCAGGCATGAAAAGCTGAACCTGGCTAAAACTTTGCCACAATGTCATCTAGCAAGGCACGACAGCCAATCAAATAGGTGCAAGAGGGCCTTCACTATCTTAAAAAAATTCTAGTTTTCCTTGAGAACGTTGTGACAAAACATTAGGTCATATCAGCTGTGATCATTTTCCAGAGATATCAAGACGACAAACCTCTGTAGTACTTCGCTCATGAATCTGTTAATCAAACTGGACTCCCAAGATTGTACCTGCGCTTTATCCCCTGGTCGCTTTTTTAAAACTGACCTGCCAAAAGAGCACCAAAAACGTCTAAATGTAGAAATATACCAACTTCTAGCCTCAATTGAAATAGACTAATGATTTGAGATAAGCTGACCCTGGCGGCTTTAACTCTTCCTGCAGCTGTTTCCTGGTAAAATCTCTCCAGTAGTTTGGATTGATTATAGATTTTACCAGGAAACAGCTGCAGGAAGTATTGTTTGCATTGACTGGGGATCCTTTCCTGAAGGTTCTCAGAAGGTTATTCTTGAAAAGCCTGTACATAACTTCTAGGGAACGTTCTCTGAAGGTTTCCACACAGTTATATTTGTTAAGTTGAAATATGTGTTACAAAAACAAAAACTCAATGTGTAAAAAAGTCTACACACACACACATTAACATCTACAGTTTGAGGAACATATCAGTGTGTGTACCAGCTGTACCGTGCTAGTCATCTGAACTCTTATCCTGGTTGGTCAGGTTTGTAGTGCCCCTGCATCTGAATGAACATTAATGAGAGACCAGAACTGGAGGATCCTCCTGTATCATTTAGATCTACTGTGTGGGAGCATCGTGGTTCCAGTCAGTTAACTGTTACAGCAAAGACAAACCAGAGATACTGATCTGATTTTAGATGTTGTGTCAAAGGAGTGTGACAGTAAGGCTGACAGGTCCTGTGATGAGCTCCACCTGTGGTTTTCTATGTGCTACACTCTAACATGTTGTACAGAGCTGGGACACATTACTACACACTTTCAGATACAGATCATATTGCTGATGGATTCAGTGCTTTGTCCCTGAGTGATAAGCACATAGCTAACAGTCAAACAATCCTCTCTTTTTCTACAGATGGTGCTGACTGATTGTGCAGCCTGTTTGGAAATGTGCTGCCTGTTGTTGAGATCTGCTGTTACTTGTTTGTTGGTTCAGAATGGTTCACGCTGATGCTGGAAAGACTTGGTCAGTTTCCATGTGTAGATCCAAAACCTGTTGGTGGTCACCAGATGTGCAAGATAAATGAGTTAAACTGACAACCAACTCCTTTACAGGTGGTGTGGTACATTATTAGGTATCACCCAGAGAGGCTGTCAGATGATTTTAGAACATAAAGATGATTTATGAGGTGTTAGCTGTAGATCTCACCAGCCTGGAGAGAGTGAGTGGGAGCTGCTGGGACATTAGTCACAGTCAGAGGTGGAGGCTGCCATGTGCTGCTGGAGGCTCTGGGCCACAAACAGTCACATTATTACTGATAATGAGCTACAACCAACCCTCCTGACAAGTTCCCCTTCGCTCTGCAGAACCTTCCCACAGCACACCGCCTGTGGAACGTTCCAGCAACCTTCCACGAACCTTATGTTTCATTCCTCCAACCTCCCTGCTCCGTTAAAAAAAACTTTCCTGAATGACCCTGAATGTTAAAATGTCTGTCGGAGCAGAGACACGGCTTCACCTGGAAACAAACGGTGTTAGCGAGCATTAAACAGCAGTAAGTTGGCATCGTGTTGTGACCCCGCAGCACCTCCCGGCCGCTCTACAAAGCAGCGTAAGGCCTCTCCGGGTCTCCTCTACAGACCTGTCCTCTGAATCCATCCGGCTGAGCGGCTCTCCATCCGAAGAGGTCAGCTCCACGCTGGCCCGCCTCTTGGTGCCGTGCTCGGCTCTCTCCCCGCTCTTTGTGCGCTCGGTAGGCGGTGAGGAGGACACGCTCTCCCCCTCTCTTTGTTCTTGTTTCAGCACCCGGGAGCCCTCTTGTGCGGAATCAGTGCTACTCGCCAAACTCCCCTGTACGGGACTTTTCTCCGGTTCAGAGAGTTTACCGCCGGGCTCCCCTTCGTCGTTGTCCGCCTTTTCGGCCGGTAACGCCGTCTCTTTGTCGGCGTGGGCGGCAGGGGACGGGTCGTCCCCCTGCTCCGCCGCACCGCGGCCGCTCTTCACGTCCATTCCTGCTCCGCTCTCGTTGTTGTCGCCCGGTTCCTGTTTGGGGTCCGGCACGGCCTGTCCCTCCTTGCCGGTCGCCGCTGTTTCGCCGGTGCCGTTTTGATCCGACGTCGGCTTAGAATCTTGTTCGGACCCCTCGCTGGGTATCTGAGCCATTTTCAAGCAGCACGGAAAGCTATTTTTGTGATGTTCCGCTGGAAAAGTTGCCCCCAGGCTGCCCTTCTTCCTCCACTCACTCTCCGCTTCAAGCGTAAAACACAGCAGGGGGTTCGCGTGACGTAGAGGCTCCGCATGGCCACAGCTGCTCCACGTGGGAAGATGTCTCACTCAGTACTTAAAAATACATCCGGCGACAACTTTGGCATTAACGTTACACTAAGTGCATCTGTTCACAACATCGTCTGCAAGATTGTTCGCTGTGCGCAGACTTTTTTTTTTAAAGTTATCTAACTTCTGCCTGTTTGACACTGTCCAAAATAAAACACGAAAACTTTACATCACGGTGACGCGTATATCTCTGCAGGCAAGAACACGTCTAAATATATTCTCTGTTAAATAGCTATACATTTATCTTACTGAGCTACGGTTAAGAAATTCAAATTTAGCAAGGCTAGTTAGCATCCCTTGAAATGAATTAAGTTCAACCCGTGTGACCAACCTGAGAAAATATGTTTGTTTTCATCCATATTCCGCACTCCGGACCTTGATGGAACATATCATAAAATAAATAAAAATATATGACGGACATTGTTGTAAGAGGAGAATGAAAGTGCTGCACCGGTAGTCGGAGCCGCCTGAACAAACCGAGTAACTCATCGCCGCAAACATTTACAATCTTCGGCATTGTGGCCTCTCAGCTCCACGTGTTCCGACAAACAGAAAAATGATCCAACTCGAAAAGTGCTGAAAAAGCACGTTCTTATCTCAGCAATGTGCATATCTTGCAGACAGCACCCCTCTCAGCCTGCCCTACACTTCACGGTCCACCGTCGCCCCGGTCTGAAGCTCCAGCCGGTCCTCTCAGTCTGAGGACGCTCTGAACCGTCCTGATCTCGGAGGCCGACTTGTTGCATTGAAATGAAGGCCTGCTGCTCGCCGCTCTTTGTTGAGGTGCAGAAAAAGTGCCCTCTGTAATGGTCTGATTTCATGTGCATTAATCTACATCTCATAGCGCACTGCTTATCTATTCACTAGTAAGACTGCGAGTAAAATAAAAACCCCAAACTACTACTACTACTAATAATAATGATAATTATAATAATAATAATGCAGGTAGGCCTTAAATGAGTTTTTCATTGACAAATAATCTCAAGATCCACTTACTGGCTTTCTTTGGAGTTTTCAACCATATAATGGTCTTCATCAGTAGCACAAATTTTCACTTCCTTAACTGGAAAAAGGTGACAAAGCAATCCCAACTCAACGTTCACTTAGCTTTTTTCAGATCAAACAATCCCTCAATCCCAGCTACATGCAGTGCAGTCCAGTCCATTATGGTGAAACAGTTCCAAACCCTGGTTAAGACTGAAATAGTTTTGTCATATGAGTCAGATTTAAAGTAACCTCTGTGATAAAAAAATAAAAAAAGGACAGAACTATTAACCATTTAGAGGCATGTGTAGGGCATGTAGGGTAGCCTATATGGCACTACATTGTGTTTTCTTGCCTTGGGGAGCACCATGGAGGGCACTTCATGTCAAGTTTTCCACTGGAAAGCATTACCGTAGGGAACACTTAACATACAGATGACCAAACAAACAAACAAACAAAAAAAACAACAACAAGCATCTTTTAAGAACATCAACATTTATTTCACATGATATAAAACAGATGGGGTATGAACTTTTGCATATTGACCCTAATAATATTAATAATAACCTCTTATAGTTATAATATTCGCTCTTCAGTGTGTACATAAATTATGCTATCTTCTTTTCTTTTTTTGTTTTTTACAGTTTATACATCTCTTTAACTTTTTATGTCCTGGAGCTCCAAAGTCCTACTTATTGCTTCGTACATGTGCTATTCTCCGATTCTTCGACACTTCGGACAGATTCAAACTCAGAATGTCTAATCTGTGTTACGTCCTCAGCCTCTTTACTGTAAATCTGTCTAAGTAATGTAAACCAAAGATAGAAAGACAACAGAGGACACAACTGAAAAAGCAGACTGGAAATCCCAAACTTTCACATACTGTGTTTGTGGTCAACAGACTTTAGGAGATTCAGACTGTTTGCTCAACATAAATAATCACAACTTCTGCAAAATACTTAGTTCTGTCCAAAAAAGAGAAAAAACAGCAGCATGAAGTGGCACCTTGTTGAAGTAAAAATCTGCTTTATGTTCATATATATACTTTTTATATATTTATATATGTATATCTAATGAAGAACAATCTGTTAGGTGGCAGGTGCAAAAGATGTGAAAATAGAGCGATAGGGGAGCCTCCTGTGTCAAATCAACATAACAAAATTCAGAGCAGGTTAAAATCCAAAAGCATTGGCGGTCACTTTGGGGTTAAAATAAAGCACTGCATGTGTCGAGTTTTGGTGCTTAGCCCATCTGCGGTGAGATTTCTCAACTGCTCCTATATACAGCTGTACACTCACCTCCAGCAACTCAGCAACAGCTAACATCCCCTCCTCCAGATCAGTAGAATATTCTAATAATTATAATGTTATGATGACTGTCATACTTAGTAAGGTATCAAAGGTTCTGTATATTGAGTGTGTGTGTATGTATTAGGCAACACATATCTACGGAGCTATATTACCCCCAAAACAAGTTGTATGTAGAGGCAAGATTGTGAAATGGTTTAATTCTACTTATTTATAACTCTACAAGTATGGCCAATTAACAACAGCGACAACAACGGAAAAAAGGAGGAGCCAAAAGATAAGTAGAATATGAGCCAGTGAGCTAGGTGAAGGATGACTGACAGCCGACAGAACAGAACTAAGTGTTCACAGTTTTTGTTACATGTTGTCCAAGATGTGGATGACCTACACCCAATGCTGTGCTTGAACGCGTCCTGTGTATTGAATGCGTCCTGTGTATTGAATGCGTCCTGTGTATTGGTTATACCAGGCAGCCAAGCAGAATTTGCGTTCAGGAAAGCTACCTTCAGTAAAGATTAAAAATTCAACTGGGTAAACGGGTGATAAAAACTCTTACGTCGTGAAAAGACACAAAACAGACACAGAGGTGGCTGAAAAATACACAGAACCAGCCCTGTACAACAAACATTAAACTATTTCCGTGACTATCATATTTACAGTATGTATACTGTAGGTCACGTAGTGTGAGAAATCATCTGACACTTCTTTCGTGGTCTTCCACCTTTCAAGCCTCAAGACTCCAAAGAACATTTCTGGAGCGTTTGGAACATTTTATTGATCTAAAATCGACATAATGTAAAACTTTTCTAATGTCTAAACCATTTCACAATCTCATGCGGAAATGTTTTGGGACAAATATGACTCCATAGAGTTGGTGTTTTTCTCATGGAGATATCAGTATGGACAGGTCTAACAGGAGCTAAAGATACAGTACATCTGCCTCTCTCCCTGTCTAGATGTGATGGCGGCCCGTCTGTGTGTTGTCAGTCTGTTAGCAGGGCTGTCATCCTCTCAGTCTCAGTCTCCTTGTGGGCATGTAACAGTAGTATCAAAGTAGTTCTGTTGTAAACGCAGAAAGCCGTGGAGCATGCTCAGTGCAGGCTGGCTACATTTGGGCTTTACGGGACACCAGTGTGAATCACGTGTCGCTGCTCACCAAGGTGAACGTCTGTGCTGCAGGGAGGAGAAGAAGAGAGGGAGAGTGTAAATAAGAGTGAGTCAGATGTTTTACAGTCATCAGTGAAAGTTACATTGGTGATGGTGTTTTTTTTTTCTTTCACTTTGCCCTTTACCAGCTATGGAAGCTTTTGAATGAAAACTACTAATCAAGCACATCAATTCAAGCTTTAATGCTTTAATATCTACCACTCTTTGGAGGTGGTCTGCTTATACATAAAACAAAGGACTATTGTCATTTTTAGATATATAGATATATAAATGTGGACATGAAGTTTTAAGGATTTATTATATCATCTAAGTGTTAGAGTCATTGTGTTTTAAAGCAGAGATGGAGGAAATACTACAGTACTAGAGTACTCTATTAGCAATTCAAGAGTGTAAAAATACTGTTACAAATTAAAATGCTTCTATAACGTAGTGGAGTATAAATATAATTTAATATGAAATTGAAATGTTCAAGTGTAGTACATATACTTAAAGTAACTACATGACATTTTAATTGGTTATGAAACAGTCTCAATTGATGCATCTATATGACGCACATAAGAATGAGAACATTGTCTGTTTCTATATAGTTATTCTTAATGCCTGTTCCTGAGTCCACTTCATTTCAAACCAAAGTGTGCATGAACCAGATCAAGATCTTTTCGATTCAAAGCGAGGATGAAATGGAAACACTACTGCTGTTGTCCACAGGGGCCGCCATAATCAACACGATATGGAGGTACCATGTAGCTGCTTTAAAATGATACCTTTAAGTACAGTAGATGAGTAAATAAATGTACAGCAGTTGCATTCCAACACTGTTTTTACGGTTTCATTTAAATATTTAGCAGTGCAAAGTGTGATTTTTATACCAGCGTGTTCTTTTTGACAAACCCAAAAGTGGAGCAGTGGGTGGTAAAAGTGCGTGCATGTAGAACTGATTTGTACACCCAAGTCAAGTGTTTTAAGTGCAGATTCCTGGTGGTGCTGTGTGTGCTGCTGCTTTGAAAACTGTAATACTTAGAAAATACTACTACTGCTGGCTGGTGATACACAGACAGACCACACTGACTCAGATATAGTGTATGTTCTGCACACAGTTGACATGTAAAAAAGAAGTTTTGTTTTGCTCACTTAGTAATTTAACAGCAAAAAGCATCATAACTTAAAGCCTGATGGCTCATATCCTCTCGACTAATCACAAAACCGATGGTGCTTGCTAGAAAATTGCCAGATGTTGGAAGATGGAGTTCAAATCTACCAAACCTTGTTCTGCTTACAGTTTACCAGTGTGTGATACAAACTGATGGAACAGACTGCACAGCTGTCAGTACTTGGTCTGTGTTTGTGAATGTATCTACACTCCTGCAATTTCAAACTAAGCTAGACAGTTGTCATTAATTTCATTCGGTGCTTCACCAGTCTTTGTTAACAAACTGCACAAACCTCTTGCTTTGCTGTTACCCTAAAACTCATCATCCCTGACACTTCAGTTTGAGCTCAGGCTCGAAAGCAAACTCAACTGTCTTGACTATTTAAACTAAAGCATTAAATGTCAGACCTCCTGGAATAATTTTGGAGATGTTGCAGTTTCATTATTTAACCACTGGAGTGTGCTGTCTGTTTGGCTTGCAAACTGCAGACAAGACTGGTTCCATCAGACATGGTAGATGTTATTTAGTGCTCACACACACAGCGGATATTTTAAGAAGCAATTTCAGAGACACACTGTACAAGTGTTTGATGATTTGAGATCAGGTGGAGTGAGGCTGGTCAAGGTGGTCTGGTAGTTGGTTTTCTCACGACTCTCATGACTTCTGCAGTGTCATACTTAAGTTATTATGGTAAGTCGTATGATTGTATTGAGGCTTGTGTTATAGTGACCAAGGTTTTATTATTTTAATTTTAAATGAAATCAACTGATTACAAACACTGCAGAAAAGACATTCTTTCAAATGAATGAGATTGCATTCCTCAGAGATAGCCGTTCTGAAAATGTCCACAGATTACAGTAATTATTGTGGAAAAGATAGAAAATCTGCAAATGTTATTTCAATGTGGAAATATGTCATTGTGAGTCTGGGCCTTAACTCACACAGCTAAGACAAAGACAAGGAGTGAGAGAGGTTGAAACAAGTTCCAAACGGTTGTACTGACAGTCTGATCTGTCTAAAGTAAACCTCACACACATCTATGATGTTAAACTCCAGCCTCAGGAGCAGCAGCTGTGTGGGAGAAGAAAGAGAAGAGGGGAATTCTCCCTGCAGGCAAGCAGCAGGGATTTACCTCCTTAAACTTCAGTCAATAAGTGTTCATGATGTGAAAGGAGGAAAACACACACACACACACACACACCTGGGAGCTGCACAGTAAGATTTATGCAACCAGCTACAGGAGGTGCCACAATTAA